>JABSTQ010009676.1:0-2500 GCA_013358835.2 Ixodes persulcatus | reverse complement strand
CGCTCCACTCCTTCGTGTTTCGCGCATCTATTTTCTTTTTTTTTTTTTTTTTTTTTGCTTGGCTCGGCATATTTTTGACAATGTTATAAACGATTTCTAATAGATAGTACGTACATTTTATCTCGCAAGTCCGGCAAAACCTTCGCTCTAGTGAAATGCAGTTCCAGGGTCACCTCAGATATGGCGCCAGCGTGCTAATACGCTCTCTATAGAGCCTATAGACCTTTCAGGCGGCAGTCTCGAACGAAGCGACCGGGCAAAAAATACTGAGTCACGGAGCTGTGGACGCATGCACAGCGTCCGATATACCGCACAGCAGATCAACAGCTCATGCTTGGAAGGCGTTCCACAGCCCAGCAGACAAAGATGGCAGCGCGCAGGAGGCAATTTCTGCAAAGGTCTATATTAAAAAGTTTTGAACCATTCAATTGGGGTCACGTGATTGCTTGGCTGCGTTTGCAATACGAGTTGCGAAGAAGCTCCGAAAGCGCTAATCGTCTGCAAACGCCTCCGCCTTTCCGCCTGCTTTCCTCGTCGCCACGCGACAACAGAGCGCATGCGCACTTGTGACCAATCTTCGCGACCAATCTCCGTCAAAGAGGAGGGAGAGAGGGGGAGGGGGTACTGCACGACCAGTACCACCTCCCCTCCCCCCCCCCCTTCCTCTCTCTCTCATAACGGCTAGCCTCCCGTCGTTCGACGCGCCTGGCGGCTGCTAGGGTAACTGCAATATATTCAATGAAATACATACATTTCGAAGCGCAGCGTCTATAGATGGCGCTTCATACAATGGGAGACGGACTGAAAGGAGGCGTTCCACGATTTAGGTAATCTCTACTGGTTTTCACCTCAAGAACCGTAATGCTCGCGGAGCATTACAAATTCCCTCTTTATGTAGAGAATTGAGGTATATCTAGGTGCATTTTAGATTAGGTATGTGCTATCTTGTGTGGGATTTTCATAATTACCCCTGGTCCTCATTGAGGTAGTCCGCTCTTTGTGCGGCTACGGCCGGATTCGTCCATTGACTGCCTTTTGGGGGCACCGGTGGACGAGAGACAACACCAACACAGTGAGTTCGTTTTCGACGTGTTTATTGACTCAGATGCCAACACGCTTCGCTCTTAGACATGAAAAGTCCGGGTGCTGGCTCAATTGCCAGCATCACCCAGTCGGTTTCCCGCGCTGCCACAATAGACAGATTCACGGGATGTCGGAGGCCCACAAAGAAAAACCGAGCTCCGTAGAGCCAGGGCCTCCGCCGACGAGAGCCCCCGGCGCTCCTTCGGGGCCGGCTTATGTAGCCTCGCAGATATGGGCGCGCCCGGGGAGGCCGGTAGCAGACGCGTCCACTATCACTTTCAAGGGTGCGCTGGCGGCACATGCACACCTATGTGGGCGATCGAGAGCCGTCCCTTTCGGGGAGTACAGCCTCGGTTCCTCGTATCCGGATGGCCGTCGCCATTGGTGACGATGACTCCCACGGCCTGCATGAAGCTAGGCCCAGATAGGTATATAGGGAACCCCATGGTTCCCACACTTGTCAAGACGTAGACGTTTCAAACGCCAAAAGCATCGCTTCTTCCTCCGACAACCACACCTTGGAAGAACTATACTTCACGCGGCGTATGAACAATGCGCAAAACGTCCTTTTTTCTTGTGGGGAAAACGAGTATAGTAACGCCGGTAGGGGCGTCCGCCATTAAAGGGATACTTCAACGAAATTTGAACTATAACCGTCATGTTAAAAAATAGGTTGAAAATGATCCACAATATCCGTAAATGACAATCGTACGTATGTATTTTGAGCCTGGTGGCTGTATTTTTTGTTATAAACGACCCACTCTAGCAAGCGCTCGGAGAAGGCCCAGCTTAGAGCACGTGACATCCGGCGCAATTGTGACTTAAGGCCGGTTTCAGACACTTGCGTTTGAGTGCGTCTTGAATGCGTTGCGGCGAGAACCGAAAGCGAGTCACCGGCACATCTGTGCTTCGTATGAAGCGTGGAATCCAATTCAAGGAATCTTCTTGGCACGCGATATAAGCAGCAGAGATGACCTGGGTCTCGCTGCCGCAACGCAGTCAAACGCAGTCAACGCAACTGTGTGAACCGGGCTTTAGGTCGTCTCGGGATGAGCAAAGCTACGGCGAGGCTGACGTCGGGAGGATGGCGTAGTCGTTCGAGCCACCGAAGCGGCTGTTTTTGTACGAATTTTGAGTGACGGGTTAATCTTCTATAATCTTGTAGGGGGACAATAGCTACTTCTGGGACACACAAAAGGGATTCTCGGGAAGAGGGGAGTCCTCTTCCCCTCTTCTCTCGTCGTGGCCGGAGCCGAGACACTCACCGTCATATCTGTCAAGGTCCTAGAAGGGCATTAACAACGAGGCGTTAGCGACATCCACCAGGTGCTCTTTGCTAATCGTTTAGTTCATTTTAAAATTCCATTTCGTGACTTTTTTAAAGGGATACTGAACCAAGGAATTTAGTGTCCATAAT